>CM060466.1:3111591-3124091 GCA_030544235.1 Lepturacanthus savala | reverse complement strand
TTGATCTTTGAGAAACACTGATTGACATTTTACACCATTTTATGAACTAAACAACTGATTGATTGATTCAATAATCGATAGATTAATCAGAATATTTGTTAGTTTCAGCCCTAAAGTATTTGACTGTCTAATATGATGCTGTATAACATTATTAAATCTCCCAGGAGCATTAAAGCTGCACTGAGGCCTTATGCAAATTGATCAAAGCAGCTTTTATGAGGAACTGATCGATAATCATAGTCAATTAATGAAGCCCCTTCAAAATAAAAGCATGCTCAAAACTATCCATAGTCAGACCGAGAGTCCACAACCCAAAGATCATCAGTTTATTATTATAGAAGAATAAAGAAACCAGGAAATAATCAGAGAAGAGAAGCTGGAACCAGAGAATTTGGACATTTTCTTCTTTAAAATGACTCTAATCGATTCACTGATTCCTGTAACTAATCAATTAATTGATTGAGGCAGACTATATTGTTGCTAAAGATGTTTTAGGACCATAAACAGAGCTAATTTTTATGAATAAACCATGAAAATTTAAATATGGGAAAATGGTCAAAATAGGGCCCCTTCAAAATAAAAGCATGCTCAAAACTATCCATAGTCAGACCAACAGTCCACAACACAAAGATTCATCAGTTTATTATTATAGAAGAATAAAGAAACCAGGAAATAACCAGAGAAGAGAAACTGGAACCAGAGAATTTGGACATTTTCTACTTTAAAATGTCTAAAATTAATTAATCGATTATCAAAATAGTTGTTTAATTAATGCAATTAATCGATCATTTGACTTATTATTGCAGCTCTATTACACATATTAAAACAACACCAGGAAGTCGAGCACTAGAAACAGCATAAAGCGTCTGTATAATTTTCAAAATAAAACAAATTTCAAAACAAAATACCACGTGTGTCCATTGTGAGAAGTGGACGAATGAGGCCAATGGAACAAAAAGACTCATTCTTTTAAAAAGCAGTTCACACATATACATTCATACGTAGAACATTCAAAAACCAACTTCCTAACACATCTGGGCAGATGTTGGGTAGATTTATTTATTGGGATTAGATTCAGCTGCAGGTGAATATAAGATGTTTTTGTAGCTGCAGCTTCACGCTCTGTGAAACACAGTGTGCTTCCACCTGAACTGAAATCTGCTATATAAATAAAGCGTGTGTGTGTGTGTGTGTGTGTGTGTGTGTGTGTGTGTGTGTGTGTGTGTGTGATTTTAAAGGAATGTACCTGTGCAACTCACTGAGATACAGGAAAAAATCATCAACCGCTTCAATTGCAGGTTTCCTGAGATTGTTTTTTGCAATAAAAACATATTATCACTATTAAATTAATGTCTTAAATCATCTGTTAATGATGCTGCAACGTCTGGTGAAACCACTTTAATCCTGAGTTGAAAGGATCAGACTCTATCGGACGATGGATTTTACTTTTTTTGCCCCAAAATCGTGATAAAATGTCAATTTAACAAGTTTTCAAGAATTTAGACGAAGCTGCAAACATGATTCTACAATTAATTTCTACTGGTGAGTGATAAATTTCACTAGTTATACTTTAATACTACATTATAAATATAAATTCAATAAATATGCAGTTAAATATATAGAAATAAAGACATTTCCAGGATTTTCAGTCCATTAAACATGTGTCATCAATTAAAAAACAGACAAAGAAGAAGCTGGGAAAGTTTAGAAATTGTCCTAAAGTCACTTTAATCTTTAATGTTAGATCAGTGACATCACAACGTTTTATGTATTAAAGCCTTTTTGATTGAGATGATTAATAAATATAATATTCTCTGCATTTAATGACGTTTTATTTCATTTTATATGTAATATTAACAGACATTAACAGGGGGAAGACTAGAAGAGTCAAATAAAATGAGCAGCAGCTTCTTTTTTTAAATAAAAGTGTAATTATATTTGTTTAGTCATTAATAAATACATCAAACAGGAAACTGATATAATAAATCAGATTTTAATCAACTGGTTGAATTCCTGTTTTATTAGTTCCACCTATGAAAATTACCACAACCCCCTCTGTGTGTGCACTAGACCAGGGGTGTTCAACATCTGGCCCGGGGGCCACAAGCGGCCGCTAAAAGGGTCCAATCTGGTCCAATTATGACTGAATGAAATGAGACATTTGGTACATTTAGTCTAATATTGAGCAGATTTATCTTATTACTATACTTATTTCAAGTTTTTCAAAGAATTTGAGATAAAAAAAAAACAACATTAAGATAAAAAAAAGCTCTTATTTGAGAAAACAAGAGTAAATTGACCAAAACCAAGAATAAAACCTTGACATAAGCAACATTATCTACCAATGGAATAAGATATAACATAGAATTTGACTCACTATTGGAAGATTTGTACCAAAAATACACTTTGGATTACCGTAATTACATGACGGTTTGCTCTATCTGCGAAATTCAAACGGTTTCTGGAAGCTGAGACGTTGCGCTTTGCGGCAAATTTAGTGTCATTACGGTAATATCGCTTGATCCCTCGAGTCAGCCCCTTCGTTCACAGGGAGTAGGAGCAGTTAAAGAGCGTTGAAACAGCAGATAAGTGGATTTTATGACTGAAAACGTCAGGAAGACGAACCTTATTATAAAAGTCCAGCATCGGCCGTAAATAGAAGCTTAATTAAATCATGTAAATACCCATTTCTGTACATGAAAAGCAGAGGAGGCGTTTGATTTCTCCTCCCCTGCACCGTAGCGACCTGAGAGGAGATGAGAGAATTACCCTGTCCTTCATCCTCCAGCTCTGGGCCAAGGCCTTGGAGCCCTCAATCTTCTCGGAGTGGCGCTTCTTCATGAAGGCCAGGGGAAGTTTCCAGTCGTTCATGTCGGCCTCCTCTTCCTCCGCCAGGCCCACGGCCGGGGAATGAAGCAACTCCGAGTCCATTTTCATCAGGGCCCTGCAGGAGGGAGAGGCTGGAGTTAAAAACAAACACACCGCCGTTGTAGGAGGGAAGAGACGCAAATAACAGGTGTTTACTGGTGTAAAAGAACCTTAGGACAATAGTTTCTATCTCATCAATCAATACCTTTGCATCCAAAATACTTCAGTTATTTCAATCTGCCTTTAAAATGAATAAAAATGACGGTTGTGGTCGAAACAATTGGATTTTTAGACTTTAATAATAATCAGTTACACAAGAAACTTTGTTATTATAGTTTTAATTGTTATAGGTAATTGCAAAGTAAATGTAGTTTTTGCTGTATAATTTATTAGTTTTCCAGGCGTCTCACCATTTAAAAGCAGCTGGTCTTCTGTTGGTTGAGTCTTTATGTTAAAGGAAAACTTTCTAGTGTCTATTAGAGCGATTTAAGTAGAGATAGAGGTGGACGTCCAGCTGTGGCCATATTCTCTGTCCCCGTCAGGCTCGGATTGTTATCATCATGTTTCATTTACACAGTAAAGAAACCAACAGCAGCCTCTGTTCCCTGGTTCTTTACCGTATTTTCTGGACTATAAGTCGCACCAGCCATAAAATGCATAATAAAGAAGGAACAAAAACATATATAAGTCGCATTTTTTGGGGGGAAATTTATTTGACACCACTGAGAACGTGTCTGGTATGTTAACACAACATATTAAGAGTTATTCCCATAACTACAGCATCAATAACATGCTAAGAAGTTCACCAAAACCATCCGTGTCACTAAAACCCAATGAAATCTTCATCCTCGGTGTCACTTTTCATCAACTCCTCTAACTCCGGAGGTAGAAGATGCGGCGCTTCCTCTTCTACGTCGATGACGTCATGTTTTACTACTTGTGATCTGCAGAATATGATTTTCTCTTCTAAGAGGGCACTTTAGCATGTGTTTTGGCATTTAAGAAGGCACTTTAACACACAATTTTGGTTCTTGGGGGAAATTTAGTATGCTTTTTAGCTCTAAAGAGGACACTAGCACGGATGTTGCCACCATAAGGATACCTTAACACAGATTTTTACTCCTAAAGAGCACTTTAGCATGCATTTTAGCTTCCAAGAGAGCACTTTAGAACATGCTTTGGCTCCTACATGGCACTTTAATATGAGTTTTAGCTTCCAAGAGGGCACTTTAGCACGTGTTTTGGCATTTAAGAAGGCACTTTAACACACAATTTTGGTTCTTTTGGGCAATTTAGCATGAAGAGGGCACTTAAACATAGGTTTTATAGCATCAATAACATGCTAAGAAGTTCACCAAAACCATCCGTGTCACTAAAACCCAATGAAATCTTCATCCTCGGTGTCACTTTTCATCAACTCCTCTAACTCCGGAGGTAGAAGATGCGGCGCTTCCTCTTCTACATCGATGACGTCATGTTTTACTACGATGATTTTCTGTTCGCTGACGTTTTTGTTCAGTTCTTCTCAGTTGTTGTTAAAAGTTACCGACAATGTTGAAGTTATCAACACAAGACTAGAGCGCCCTCTGGAGGTTCAGTGTGAAATGATATACCGGTAATAGTATAAGACACACCCCCAGACTAACTATGGAAAAAAACGCGACCAGTCCAGAAAATACGGTTCTTAACTTCCTGCAACAACACAACTATCAAAGACACTTGTGATAACAATCTGAGCCTGGCATGGACATACATGCCCCATCCGCTTCTATTATCTATGATCTGCTTCTGGTACAGTTGTCAAGTTACAGCCACAAACATAAGTGTATTTTTTGGGGCGATTTTATGTGATGGAGCAAAACAAAGCAGCATAATTGTGAAGTGGAAGGAAAATGATATGTATATGATATGTAAGTTGATTAATTCAGTGCAACAACTGCCTTCAGAAGTCACCTAATTAGTAAATAGTCTAGTTGGTTCATTAAAACTAAAGGTGATTACCGTATTTTCCGGACTATAAGTCGCCCGTTTTTTTCATAGTTTGGCCGGTATATCATTTCACATGTTATTATCACACTAAACCTCCAGAGGGCGCTCTAGGCTTGTGTTGATAACTTCAACATTGTCGGTAACTTTTAACAACAACTGAGAAGAACTGAACAAAAACGTCAGCGAACAGAAAATCATAGTAGTAAAACATGACGTCGTCGACGTAGAAGAGGAAGCGCCGCATCTTCTACCTCCGGAGTTAGAGGAGTTGATGAAAAGTGACACCGAGGATGAAGATTTCATTGGGTTTTAGTGACACGGATGGTTTTGGTGAACTTCTTAGCATGTTATTGATGCTGTAGTTATGGGAATAACTCTTAATATGTTGTGTTAACATACCAGACACGTTCTCAGTGGTGTCATGTAACGTCAGCACCGTTCAGCCTGTTGTTGCCTCTAGTTTTATTTTAAATTGTCCCTCATTTAAATTTTAAATGACATGTCTGTTCTTTTTTTTTTAATCAAATAAATTTCCCCCCCAAAAATGAAACTTATATATGTTTTTTCCTTCTTTATTATGCATTTTATGGCTGGTGCGACTTGTACTCCGGAGCGACTTATAGCCCAGAAAATACGGTAATAAATAATAAATACCGCTCCGAGGTCTAATCCTCCACTACGCACTGATGTGCACGGCTGTGAATAAGTGAGTATCTAAAATATTTACTGTAGAAACACCAAAACTTTAGTGATGATGGTCCATGTTATTTTCTGATAGGAGTGCAGCTCAAATGGGAGACCAGCGCAGAGGGGGAAAAATGCAGTGCAGCCGTTGTCATTGGCAACCAGCTCGAATTGCCATGGTAACCTTTGACTCCCTAATACAGTAGTTCGGTTGGTTTTTTATTGGTGTGAACGCACCAAACCAACGTAATACACAAAGATAACAGCAAGCAGCAGTTTTCCATCGTGTCGCTTCATAATAAGACTGAATTGCCGCTAAGTTCGACCAATTTTAGTGGGTTCGCAGGTGTGAAAGCAGCCACGCTAGAGTCTAAACGCTAATTAGTGAACATTTTATTGCCTGTAATGGACCAAATAATCAAACTAGTGGTGTAGAAGTTGACTAGATTGTTAGAATTGGGTTGTCTCCTTTTTAAAAACATACATATATACATATATAGACAGAAACACATCACACAGACGACAGTGAACACATCATACAACACAGTAACACAGGACAGGTGAATAAGACACATTTACATGTATTTTAGTCCAGTTTTAGTCAAATTTACACAATGATTTGAATATATTTTCTTTTAGGTATCATTTAATTAAACAAAGGGAATATTGATAACAACCTGAGCCCGACAGGGATGAAGAAAAATGCCTTTACAGGAAGTGCATCGCTATAATTAAAATGTGTCTTTTAAATAAAGCAGGAAGGACGCAAACACCACTTGAAGGAGTAAAATCCTCTGCTGTGATGCTAAAGAAAGTCTTTTGGAATTAATTTAAATAATAAATAACACGATAAAACCTTAAAAATTACATAATAGAACTGGACATTACACCTTAATACATTTTGGTTATGATTAAAATGGCCATAGAGGAAAAAATCATTCAGATTCTTGCTGTAATCTCGTTAAATATTTGAGATTTTAAATCAAAAATTGCAGATTTCACTCTTGTTTTACATTGTTCAGCTGTTTTTTTTTTACATTTGCACATAACTCCTTCTGATATTCTACTGGCATGTGAATTCCAAACAATAAAAACCCATACACACCTATTTCTATTTCTATTTCTAAGAGCAGCTGTGATGTTTCGAGCATCAGTGTCAAGCTGGTGATGCGTTCACTGACCGACCGTAAAAGCAAACGCTCACAAACTGTTTTTTATGAAATCTATAAATTTAAAATTCTAAGGATCTAAAAGACTTTGTTTTCCAATTCATGGGCTTTAACCAGACAATTCGATGGGATGTTGAGTCATATTTTTTTTTTTTGATGAATGAAAAACCACAACAATCTGAAACCGAAACCACATCATTCACATCTGGATCCGTTTAAATCAGTTCACAATTCACATTCACAGCAGTTTATAGGACGTTCGTCATCCAAATCTGAAGATTCAACCTCAAATATCTTTATTTTATCAGTTTACTATCATAGAAAACTAAAGAAATCAGAAAATAATAAGATTTAAGGAGCTGGAACCAGAGAATTTGGACATTTTCTTCTTAGAAAATTAGCGATTTGAGTCACTTTTAAGAAGAAAATGTCCAAATTCTCTGGTTTTAGCTTCTTAAATCTTATTATTTTTGGGTTTATTTAGTTTTCTATAATAATAAACTGATGATATTAGAGCTGCAACGATTAGTTGATTAATCGATTAGTCGCCAAATGTTACATTATTTTGATAATCAACCGATTTGAGTCACTTTTAAGTAGAAAATGTCCAAATTCTTTTGATTATTTCCTGTTTTCTTTATTCTTCTAAAATAATAAACTGATGATCTTTGGGTTGAGGACAAAAAAAGACATTTTATTAATCATTTCAATAATCAATAGATTAATCGACGAATTAGAGACCCTAGTTGACAATTAATTGATTAATTGACTAAGGGAATCGATGAAAACGTCTCAATCTAAGATAATAAAAACACAGCAATTCTTATATAGATAAATTATATAGTGTTTAAAACATACATTTCATTTCTACCAAGGCTGTTCCACTGGTTATTGATTATTCAAACGATTAATCGATTAGTTGTTTGGTTCATAAAATCGTCTAAAACGTTTCCCAAAGCTGAAAATTCAACGTAAAATGTCTTTTTTTTTGTCCACAACCCAAAGATCAGCAGTTTATTATTATAAAAGATGAATGAATTTGGAGAATTTGGTCATTTTCTTCTTAAAAATTAATTTGTCAACTAATCGATTAATCAATTAATCGTCACAGCTTTAATATCATCAGTTTACTGTTATAGAAAACTAAAGAAACCAGAGAATAATCAAGATTTAAGAAGCTGGAACCAGAGAATTTGGACATTTTCTTCTTAAAAGTGACTCTGCTGATTAATAGTCGACATCTAATGATTAATCAACATCTGAGTGTTTCCTCTTTTTTTTGTTTCTTTACTTCCATTTCGAAACGAAAATAGGGAATTTGGTGCTTTAAAAAGACTGTAAACGTGATAAATACCCAATTATTAATTAATTATTAACGTGTGTGTGTGGAGGCACATTCAAAGAACGGTAACTCCTCATATTAACACCTGGCTGCTGCTGGATTTTCCCTAAAGACACAACACACACACACACACACACACAGCATCACTTTCACTGGGAGTGTGTGGTGGTGCGTTCAGGTGCAGGACACCCTCGAGAAAACAAGGAAACCCTCGTGTTTTTTTTTTTTGGTGGACCTTAAACGCGTCAAAACAGCGATAAAAGTGGGGGAAACACGCACTAAGGGGAGTAGAGGGGGTTGCATGCACCTGAACGCACCACCACGCTGTGATGTGTGATGCAGTGCGTGCGTGTGTGTGTGGTTTTATTTTTTAGGGGGAAAAACCCTCCGTACTTGCGCCGTTAGCTCACGGATAAGAGCCGCGGCGGCGCGGGGGGCGCAGACGCGGCGCCGGCGGTGCAGACCTCGGAGCGGTGCGGGTGTCGGGGTCAGCCCGGGCCGGGGACGCTCTCCGCCGCCGGACGAGGACAGACACGGTGGCGCAGACGATCCTGGTCAGGAGGTGGTAGGGCAGCGTCCACAGCCGGTAGAGAATGTCGAACCCGTCAAAGCCGAGCTGCACGGGCGCGTGTTTGCAGGGGAACGTGCGGCTCCTCTCCCCGCCGCGCGGCGCTATGGGAAGCGGCTCGAGACCAGGCCCATCTTCACGCGGACAGTCTGCCACAGCCACACGAGGCGCCGGCCGCGCTGATCCGGGACGCGGGACCCTGCGGGACGGACGCTACGAACCGGCGGCGCTGCTCGGGGGGGTTTTCCCGCGACGGTTTCCGCGGAAAACGTCTCAAACGGCGGCGAGAATTTCTCCGGAGAGGCACTGCTTCAGCACTTCTGCAAGGGCGCAGCCATCTTGGGTTGGACCCACAATGCACCGTGAGAGGCGAGGCTGCGCGAGGCTGTCATGAAACGTCACCGCCGCTGTTCCTGCAACACACACACACACACACACAATCCAACAACATATAAACACACACACATATAAACACACACACAAACAACAACATATAAACACACACACATATAAACACACACACAGTCCAACAATATATAAACACACACAAACAACAACATATAAACACACACACAGTCCAACAATATATAAACACACAAACAATAACATATAAACACACACATACACACACGCACACACAGTCCAACAACATATAAACACACACACACATATATAAACACACAAACAACAACATATAAACACACACACACACAATCCAACAACATATAAACACACACACAAACAATAACATATAAACACACACATACACACACACACACAGTCCAACAATATATAAACACACACACACAAACAATAACATATAAACACACACATACACACACACACATAGTCCAACAACATATAAACACACTCACATATACACGCACAGAAACATCATAAACACACACACACCAACAATATATTACCACACACACATATACACACACCGACCTCATATAAACACACACACCAACATCATAAACACACACACATATACACACATACCAACATCATATTACCACACACACATACACAAACCAACATCATAAACACACCAACATCATATAAACACACACACACACTACCAACATCATAAATACACACACATACACACACACACCAACATCATAAATACACACACATACACACACACACCAACATCATAAATACACATACACACACTACCAACATCATAAACACACACACATACACACCAACATCATAAACACAGACATATACACACACACCAACCACACACACACACACACACATATTAACATCATAAACACACACACATACACCATCATCATAAACACACACACAGAGACACACATTAATATCATAAACACACACACACACACATATTAACATCATAAACACACACACACACACCAACCACACACACACACACACACATTAACATCATAAACACACACACACTAACAGTGTAATAATAAAGTGATATTGTTGGTGCTTGTTTTTCTCTTATAAACAGACATTGTCTCATAAAAATCAACCAGAATGCAGGAAATGAAGTTTATGAGGCTGAAAAACACATTTAACACCGATTTATTCATTTGTAGACATTTTATCGTAGAAACAACATATTGTGTAAATTCTATGTCCAATGAACACAAAGAAACTTTCCACTTTGAGCAGATAAATAAACTGCACATGCATCATCCTGCACAGTGAAACCTTAACAACAGGAAGAAAACTCCTTTATTATATTTATAGCTTTCAAAATAAAAGTAGTTTCCAGAAAATGTGTGTTTTTCTGTAAATATTAGTCTCTGGAGTGTTCACATGGAACCAAATACCTTCATTTATTTTTAACTGATCCAACCAACCTGAACCCAAACCGTCTCTACTCATTCTAACAGGAGGGGGAGGTGGTTTGAGGCGTTTCTGTTATTTTCAGGTTCACTGAAAAGATCTAGGAAATTCAGCTTTTTTTCCATTTGTCCATTCAGTTCGTCACCATGAAAAAATGGTGTCAAAATTCTGATCCATTGAAATTAAAACAAAGTCAAATGAAGTATTGATGTAATGAGTTTAAACTGAAAAAGTTCCTCTAGGGAGTCAAAGGTTACCATGGCAATTTGAGCTGGTTGCCAATGACAACGGCTGCACTGCATTTTCCCCCCTCTGCGCTGGTCTCCCATTTGAGCTGCACTCCTATCAGAAAATAATATGGACCATCATCACTAAAGTTTTGGTGTTTCTACAATAAATATTTTAGATACTCACTTGTTCACAGCCGTGCACATCAATGCATAGTGGAGGATTAGACCTCGGAGCGGTATTTATTATTTATTACCGTATTTTCTGGACTATAAGTCGCACCAGCCATAAAATGCAATAAAGAAGGAAAAAACATATATAAGTCGCATTTTTGGGGGAAATTTATTTGATAAAATCCAACAACAAGAACAGTCAGTCATTTTCTATACCTGCTTATTCCTCATCAGGGTCACATGGTCTGCTGGAGCCAATCCCAGCACGTTACGGTGAGAGGTAGGGATACACCCCAGATGGTCGCCAGCCAATCGTGGGGCACACACACCATTCACTCACCTATGGGCAATTTAGAGTCTCCAAAGCTGGAGTACCTGGTGAAAACCCACGCAGACACGGGGAGAACATGCAAACTCCACACAGAAAGGTCCCAGACCCAGGAGGTCTTGAACCTGTGACCTTCTTGCTGTGAGGCAACAGCACTAACCCCTGCTCCACCAAGTCGCCCCAAGAACAAAACTAGAGGCAACAACAGGCTGAACGGTGCATGTTACATGACGTTACATGACACCACTGAGAACGTGTCTGGTATGTTAACACAACATATTAAGAGTTATTCCCATAACTACAGCATCAATAACATGCTAAGAAGTTCACCAAAACCATCCGTGTCACTAAAACCCAATGAAATCTTCATCCTCGGTGTCACTTTTCATCAACTCCTCTAACTCCAGAGGTAGAAGATGCGGCGCTTCCTCTTCTACGTCGATGACGTCATGTTTTACTACTATGATTTTCTGTTCGCTGCTGTTTTTGTTCAGTTCTTCTCAGTTGTTGTTAAAAGTTACCGACAATGTTGAAGTTATCAACACAAGCCTAGAGCGCCCTCTGGAGGTTTAGTGTGGAAATGATATACCGGTAATAATGTGCAGAGTATAAGCTGCACCCCCGGACTAACTATAAGAAAAAGAACTTGACTTATAGTCTTTAATTTATACCACATTTCACAAACAAGTAACTGCTGCAGAGCTTTACACCAGGGTGGAGGCAGAGTAACGTTAGAAGGAAACATTAGGAGAAAAGCCTGAGTTTATTCATTTAGTCCATTTTCTAATCTAATCTTTTTGAATCTCGTGCTGTAAATCCAGCCTTCATGTTTCCGGGAGCAAAAAGCGAAAGCGAAGCTAACGGGGAACCACTTTAAACGCTGAGGGCGTCGTTATTCTATAACCATTATAATACGCAGCCAGTTTCCTGAATAACATCCATCAATTAAACCCTTTTATAACAGTCCTATATAAATATTGCTGTTTCCGGTAACGATGGAATCACTGCATCATTCTGATTTAATCTGATCTGATTTAATAAGTGTGTGATGTGTTGAGTCCTGAGTCAGTTCATCTGAGAGCTGAATCCACCTCATTGCACCTGGGAGTGGTTTAAATTAATTAATAATGAATCATTAGGTTCCACCTGCATATTAAACAGGTTCATTCCCCCCAACGCAGACAGAAGAGTAAATCATGCATGTACTGTATCTATACATGACTCAGCAGGATTTTATATTAAATAAGGGAAGTTGATCCACGGTAGATTTATACTGCATTATATTCAGTTTGCAATTGTCAATTGATGCACCAGA